>JALDNG010000024.1:7215000-7252500 GCA_024349245.1 Neodontobutis hainanensis
ACAAGGATCTATATGTAATGCATATTATGCGTTTTTTTTCCTTTAAAACATTTGTACTTGAATTATGTTTAAAAATTGTTTACTTTGTAGGCGTGTCTTGCTCTTGCCCCTCCATCACAGGGGCCGTTTACATAATGACTCTGGTCATAAAAACGATCATGCTGTTTACGATTTGCGTTGATAAGACGTTACACGTTCACACAGAGCCACCCAAAACAATCTAGTACAAATGCCAGACCAGAATAGGATGGGTTTTCTTTTGATACTTTTGCTACTCCCTCTTCTGAACTGTTGGTTCCACACTGGTGTTGTACCTATGACGTCATCATTTTCAGAAAGGATGCCGTCTTCACAGTTCATACGAGAGCGGAGCAGCCGCAGCAAAACAAAAGTACCTCTTGGCTGGATTTTAAGGTTTGTGGTTTAGAGGTGTGAAAACACTGGCATAGTGTAAATAAGAGGTCTATCAGCAACAGAATCATTGCGGATTTGGGAAAACACATTGTTGTGTAAATGGCCCCTAACAAACAGCCTCACAAATTTGATTGTAAACTGACTTGGTTTGGTCTGGTTCTCCACTTCCTCTATTTCTCTTTTTTTTCTACTTTTTGTCCTTAGAACTCTAACTTCTCATATCTGCCTTTACATCTGTTGCTAATGTTATTCCTTGTTAGACATTAATATTGCCTTTTTTGTTCTTTCCTTTTTCCATATCTTCCACACTACCAGATTTGAGGCATTAAGCTTTACCATCAAGGCTGGTAATTAAGCAGGTTATAACTCTGACACTGACTCAACAAGGACTCACGTACACACACTCTCACAGACACACTTCTCATTCCTGCCATCAATTATATCAATCGCATATTAAATAGCAAGTGTTATCTTAGTGCCTAATTACCAATTAACAATGAAGGATTAACTGGCAATCTACACACACACAGACTCTGACAGATCTCTACACAATCGCCTATGTGTGTATTTAGTTTCTCTACATGTGCTCTGCATGTGTGCCTGGCTGAGCATGAGCCTAATCAGTTGTACAAGGCTCCGCAGCTCCCCACCTTCACTGAGATTTATCATTCCCACATTGTGAATGTTGTCACGTTTTATCTAGGTACGCCTGTTCCATTAATGGGGATGGGAGTGAGGACAGCTTTTCATGTCATTAGGAAAACATGATACGGCAATGATTTAAGACTTCATTGGAATTGTGCTTAATGCATTCAAAACACCGACAACACACAACTACTAAATAATGAGTAGATGTCATTACATCTTATCTTTGGAAGTGAAAGTGGGAGTGACAGCGCCTTGATTTAGTAAGCCAAAGGTAAGCTTATAAACACAGTGCTATGGCTCAATTAACAGCATTATCTCAACAGGCTTTGTTTCTCTGTGCTACTCTTTCATTTTGTCTTGCAAGTATTTTCTAGGACATTCAGTTGATAAGAACCCAGCAGGTGGTCTCCACTGTGAAGGTTATGTTTGTGGGATTGATCCAGCATATCTGTTTGTTTAGCGGTCACGCGGCAAACAAGTATAAAGCTGCCTTAAAAGGACTTCTGCATTTGTCAGTGCAATGCAGATTCTGCTAAAGCAAAATCTATCATGAAAATTTGCAGCACATACTAATTGAGCTGCTGCGTATACAACTGCTTTGATGCAGGGTGCAAGTTTATTTAGATGGAGCATTTGTAGCATTGTGATATTTGCGTGTGGTGCATATATTTACATATTCCTTCATGGATTTAAGATTGAGTTGAAATTGAGCCCAGGAGTTTGTGCCTCTGGGGAATTTAATTTGTTATGACACTTTTCCTGCGGTAGAAGGCTGAAGTATCTTGAGTGTGCGCCTGCCCACTTGCACACTCACCCTTGGAGACACTCCTCAAAGCAGCAAGAGAGATAGAGAGAGAGGAGTCTCTCTATCTGAAAAAACAGGGCAGGTATGAGAAAACGAGTGTAGTGAACCCCCCCTTGCTCTGCGGGAGATAACAGACTCTCCTTTCGACGACTCTCAAGGACTTTACACAGAGAGAGTGAAAGCCAGTGTGAACTCGTCATTGTGTGTTGGTCATTTGAAAACATACACACAGGTTTAGATAAGGTTCAAAGAAGCCAGTCAATGTCCTTCCATGCTGCGTTTTTTTTTTTTTTTTTAACTCAGCTTTAAATTCTACACTTTAAAAGTAGCTCAGCTTGTGTAACCACGTCACGGAGCTAATAAAAAACACTATATTAATGTAATAGCTTGACAATGATGTCTTTCTAAATGGGTGCGCTATAATGGCCCCATTTTTTCAATAAGCACCTGTTATACCTCTAACTTGACAGCTGGAAAGGCGGCCAGGAAGGACAACTGTGCTCGTCAAGTCAGATTGGGATTTAAACTGCTCGACTTTCTTGGCACAAAAAGGTCCTGCTTCTGCTGAAAGAAATGACCTCTCTTCTTTACTCTCATGCACCTGCCTCTAATGCCGTCTTCATCACTGTGTCTCTCCAAGGTCCTGTGCACGCTGTTAAACTGTAAAGCAAAAAGAGCTAGTCCAACTGCACAGGAGACAAATGTAGAGCCAGGTGAACTCAAACAGCTGTTCTGGCTGGAGTAAATTATTACCTTTTTATAAACATGCAGTGTGTGAGTTTGTTTTTTTTCTTTTATAAGAGTAAAATGGTTTAATAATCTAATTGCTTGTTGTTATTAAAATGATATTTTTAACAGCATCTTAATTAAACTGAGAAAAGAAGTTAAGTTAAACTTTATAGCCTGAAATGCTAATAAACGCTGATAATTTACTCAATTATTATCGATTCTATAAACATCAACGGTAACACTCTTACTGTAAGTTGGAGACACATTGCATTTACTACTCACGTGAAGCACATGCAGCTGCTTTAAACTACAGTAGCTTAGCATTTTCTTTTTAAAAATTTTACAACATGATGGAGGAAATTAACAGACAAAAACGGATAGCCTGTGGCAGGGCGTTTTCACGGATCAAGACATTTGTGAGTATTGCTCTAAATACCGATCATGTTTTTTCTCATCTGTTTAAGTTTCTTACTCTGTGCCAGTGCCCAACTCTGGAGCATGCTTAGTGCACCTTAGTCGGAGTAAGTGACATACAAGCAGCTATTAATGGTCTGATAATGAGCATTATCCAGCTGTGTTGCTCCAATTTAGAAATATTCCAATGACTGCTCCCCCAATCCGAGCAAAAATTCCAGGCCCTAATCGGACTAAAGCAATAATTTGTTTGCTAACCGTAAATTGTGTAAACATAGCCTACTGAATGGGGAAAAAAAACAAAAAAAATAAAAATAAAACAGAGATTATTGGCTACTACAGCTGTAAATTATCCAGGTTAATTATGCAACTCTAGGTTGCTTTAACCAAATATTTTCCATCAGTCTGAATGCCATCCTTCATTTTGATAGATTTCTTTGAGGGTGATATATTTTAATTCCTACTCCTGTCCAGTTGGTGTCAAATGTTCATATTAATTAGTAATTATCTTGAATCTTGAGTTTGTTATGTTCTTCAATAATAGTGAGAGTAGTTTCTCCAGACAGAAGTAGTAACAATAGTTGTTAATAAAGGTAAAAAAAGAGGACATAATGCAGAGGTAGATGAAAAGGACAAACAGACAACACTAAACAGGGCAGGCAGATCTACAAAACAGCCACTGAATTCAGTTCATTTTGTTATTTCCTTTTGTAGTCAGAATTATATAGTGCAGTATACTGTGTTCTATAGTTGTTTGTTCAAGCACAAAATATCCTTTCGCTGTCAAAGCAGAAAAAAAAAGAAGTTCTGCTTTGTATTGAACATGAAGTGCCGTTTTTGTTCATCTGTGTTCATAAATACAACAAATATTCTGTCCTCTATGCTCGTCTTGTAGCCTAATTTCTTAAAATGTGTTAAAAACAAAAAGCTATAATAAATATTATTAAAGTATAAAATTAAAAAAGCCTGGTAATAATAGATTATGACAAAAATAGTACAACTCTGTTAAAATGACTGGGAGTGAGAAAGTCTGGCTAATTACATGTTTTTTTGTAGTGACAAAGCACATATGGTATTTCTCAGGAATTGTGTTCAGGTTGTGTTTTTTACTTCCAATAAAATTAGATCAGGCCTGTTTCCTGCTTGTTAGAGCTTGTTAATGACTAAACTTGTAAATTAGCTTACAGCATACTAAAGCAGTGTGTGTGTTGAATATAGGCAGAGCAGGTGGGATATGGGGAACTGTAGAGTAGAGTGACAGAGGGAAAGTGCTACGCTAATTTACAGTGTTATTGAGACAAATTGACTTTATAAAATTAAAACAGCTATGATCACCTTCTTAGACAGTCTATGTGCTGTTTCACTGTCAGAGTTAGAGGGTGAATAAACTGTATTTGTCTCCAAAATGTGCACATTCACGGGTTAGAGGGCCAACTCTAAACCAGCTGGCCGCACTAAAGCAGGCAGTTACACATCTAGTTTAAGGACCCTGATTAGCATAAGCAGCAGAAGTTTTCTTGCATGAAACATGGTAACTTCTCTTATGGCAACTGTGACTAACATTTGTATAAAAGCACAACTAGATAATTTTTCAACCTGGTCACATTTTATTTGTAAATAAAAATTACAGCGCTAACTAAAAGTAGCCTTTTCAACCAAGTTTAAACTACCTTCCCTCATTACTTTTGAGGAGAGTTATTTGAAAGAATGGTCTTGAATATGATACTCTCCTGTGTAACACAGACTGTAAGTGCCACGAGTCATAAAGAAGAAAAAATAGATTTGAAAAGTTTAATTTTGTAAATACATTCAACTCCTTTGCCATTTGATGAAGTGTTTCTCTCTCCTCCTCCTGTCATTCTTTTGACTCGACACAAGCAGGTGGAGCACAATACCCAGCCGCTCTCAGTTATGAGCAACACCTGCGTTTCTTTCAAACAAAGCAAATATTATAAAAAAAAATACATGGCTTCAAAATAAATATTTGACCCAGTATGTGTGCTTTGTTGGATATGTTTTTAGAATTAGCTCTCCCTGAAAGGTTTTGAGCATCAATACAGTGCCTTCTGAAATTAGCATATTTTTAGAGTCACTTCCAACTCCTTCTACCCTAGGAGACCATTAAATCCCACATTGATCAGAAGGATTGCATTTTTCTCCTCTACATCATCACTGTAAGCAGGTATTTGACGTTGTTGTTTAATAGCAGTGCTGCAGCCACATACCTGCCTTATGATGATGACATCGCAAAAATCATAGAAAGTATTGAGTCTAACTTTGTCGCTGAAAAAGACAAGATTATCATGTCAATATTCAAAGAGCTAGAGAAAGATCTTACTTGATGCCATGAAAGACCACGTGCAATAGTTCCTTCCTCGTAACAACGAGGGAGAGTAAAGTCCAAACACACACACTCACACACGCACACTCCTGGTATGGATTTAATTGCCACTATGTTAGTAATTATGGCTCCGCATGAAGCAGAACGGAGCACCTGGGTGCCCTGCAGTGGAATACACTTTTCCTGAACTCGGTACATTCAAAGCATTCTAATCTAGGAAATAAAGCCGGGCATTCGTTTTGTGCCTTGACAGTTAAATATAACATCAAATAAGTGGACAAATTGTTTTTCAAATATTTATGCTTTTCAGAATGGTTTAATTTGACGAGATTGTGTTACGCCACTGCAGGCAGCGGCTTGACATTCAAAAAATGCCACTGCTGCAGAATGGTTGAATTACTCTCTCAGTTTTTTTGTTTATTTGTGCAATAAAATCACTTTATGAACACAACAGAGTAGGAGGTGGGTTATACATACAAATACATGAGTCTTTGTATTGTTCGCTACAACTAATATACACACACACACACACACATTTGTTATAGCATTATACCCAACCTGTTTTTTAAACCAAGTTGGCTTTTTTCATTTAGGTTCAAGTGGTTTTAATCAGTGGTATGGACATTTGCTTTCATTTGGAATGGCTTGCTAGTCTCTTTCAAAAAGAAAGGGTCGTTTTACAGTGCTTTGGTTGACTGTGAGGGTAGGAAATGGTTTCTAGAGTCTTACTTTTGCACAGTTTGCAAAACAGTGTGAGAAAAGATTAGCACAGTACAGAAAAGGAGAAAAATGCAACAAAAGAAAAAAATATAAACCGTATCTGTAAATTTATTTTAATGAATACAGGTCATTTAATCAGGTCCTCTAGGTTTCCTTTAAAAAGGCACTGACAATAAAACACTTTTTCAATGTGTTCCCTAGTTGTTGATGAAAAATAACCACTTGCATTTCTTTCGTATTTATGATAGAAAGTTCTTGGGAACAAAACTCATCTTATTTGATTTTCAACCTGTGACAGTATATTTACATGAAGCATTACTAGTTAATGAAATGCAGTTTTATTTTGCTGTTCTTCACTACCCAGTGGAGTACTTTACATTTTCCATCTCCTTAGTGGTTTCTGGCCAGTTGTCTTCTGTGAAGCATTAAGTGCTGGCTGCATGTAATTAACATACACCTTGCTGATTCATCATGTGACTTTTGACCATATGTTTGTATGATATATTGGACTAATGAACTAATTAATCACAGTTGTAAGTTGTTCAGAAGAGGGAGAAAGAGTTTTCATAAAAACTAAACTGCAGAAGTTGGAGTTAAGCACATTTAGTCCAACAGATTAATTTTGCACTAACAAAATGTGGTCATATTGCTTTGTTTGATCAGGGCACATATAATCTGCATATTATAACCTGGTTTTGATAATCTTTATTAAGACTCAATCTGGTTCTATCAAAGCAGTGGCTTGATAATTTCATCTGGATCTTCGTCATCCCCACATGAGGCCCCACCACAGTTCTGGACCCCACTGGCTTCATCTACACCCTCTGCAGACTCATCACTGCCTCTGTTGTCACCATCATCCCCAATGGGCTTTTCTTATCATTTTAGTTAAATCTGGGACAAAAGTGAAGTGGTTCCTCTAACTTGCCAAATATGGCAAGGTCTCAGGGGCTGACCTCTCCACTACTCCACAGGAGCTCCACCACTGCAGCTCCCAGAATCAAGACTAATATCAATTTTGCTATCAGTGACTAGGACACCATGGGCCTATGCTGTACCAGGATTTTTAGTCAAAATAAAACTTGTATCAACCCAAGGTCCTAAGAGGGAGTGCTCTTCCCTAGTGCTAGAGA
Source organism: Neodontobutis hainanensis (assembly GCA_024349245.1). Taxonomy (NCBI): domain Eukaryota; kingdom Metazoa; phylum Chordata; class Actinopteri; order Gobiiformes; family Odontobutidae; genus Neodontobutis; species Neodontobutis hainanensis. The sequence continues at coordinate 7,222,205 of JALDNG010000024.1, forward strand.
CACAGTCCAATGTAAGAAGGGAACGTGTTAGACTGTCCAATCATAGTCATCTGATTCAAATCCCTTTTAAGAATATAACGGCAAGTCCCACCGTAACAAATCTGAAGCTTACTGTGCTCAATTTCAGATTACTACATTTACATTTTATCCAAAGCGACTTACATTGTTCTACAGTAATTACCAGTGTTACAGTCACTGGAGGCAAGGTGGGTTAAGTGTCTTGCCCAAGGACACAACAACAGTATGAGCTGTGGGGAGAGTGAGAATTGAGCCGCCTACCTTCCGTTTGAAGGACGACCGCTCTACCCACTGAGCTACTGCAGCCCCATTATTATGCAACAAATAATTTTTAATCAATAATTTTATTTCCACTTATAATCTTGATTGTATGTTTTTAACAGGGATGTGGCTAGACAGTAAAACGAGTAATGCAAGTCTTATTGAATCCGCCCTGCCTAATTTTACATTTGTATCAGAAACACGGGAAAACAAAAATGGTGTTAGGGTCTGTGCCTTTAGGGATAGTATAGCCACCCACAGGCTGTCTTTAGGGGCTTTTTATCATTTGTGTTCGCGTCATTTACGTACCTCAAGTCTCTGGATGTTGTGGGGCTGTCTTGGCTTATACACTTCTGCATCCTCGCATGGCGTTTGGGAACAGTACCTCTGGACTGGCAGTCCGGGGCGGTGGTCCCTCTTTTAAAGGAGGGGGACCAGAGGGTGTGTTCTAACTACATGAGGATCACACTCCTTAGCCTCCCCGGGAAAGGCTATGCCAGGGTGAACCAAGGGTGAACTGAACCAAGTTTGTTGTGTGAAAGCACCAATTAAACACACAAATAAAAGCGAATGGAGGAAGTAAACGCTTTGTAAATGTTTTTATAAATCATTATTAACCACTATGACAGATGCATCCGGTGCAGCCAACCGTTTCATAACGAGTCTGAGTATAGTGATTTGAGGTATCATCTGTTTGTATTAATTATATTAATAACATTAACATTAATAACAAACTAGTGAGTCACCAAAAGTTACTGAACCTAAGAAACACTGTTTTTAGAACAGACCTTGGTGCGAGTACGAGTTCTGTTGTGCTCGTTTATCCAATAAAAGTTTGATTTGTATACTGTTTATAGATTTACTACACGTATATTGATACATTTACTTGTGTTGAGACTAAACAGATTGACACACTTTTATCTCCGAGTAAAATATCTGAAAGTGCATTTTCCAAACCTGGTGCAGCACATGGCACCCAAACTACAGAAAACCCAGCAGCGGCAGAGAGAGAGGCCAGTTTAAAACAGGGGCTTTAAATAGTTTCCTAATGAGGGACTGGCCAAGGGTGGAGCTAGGAGGATCACTTCAGGTGCCCTGGGACTTTACACCACTACATCTACTTGAATGAAGAGCCAAAAAAACCTTATCTAGGAATACATTGTATGTTTTATGATTTATCAAAGTGATAGGAATGATGAGGTTTACTTTGTTGTTGAGGCTATGAATGATATAAACAAGTTAATGCAATATTGGCCGCTATATTGGGACTTAAGTTATTATGTCATACTCATAATTCCATTATCCCATGAGAGCTCAAAAACTGGCAGCATGTGTGAGTTTTTGTAAAACCTGACTTGCTTTATACAAAAATGAATTGTAATCAAATGTACCTTATGTATAATGGACATTTGAAGTGTTGCTAAGTACACTTTTTTGTTTGTCTCTCACTGTGAAGATGAAACTACTCAAGACATGGCAAAGATCATGGCATATTTTATGTTACATTGACAGTGTGATAAAGTAAATTTGTTTTTAAAGTAGAAGTTTTGTTTGTTTTAATTCTCAAAGTTTGCCAGCGTTGAAAAACATTATGATACTCTTACAATTTTATTTTTGTTTGGTTTGGTGTGGTACCCGTTAACACACTTTGAGGGGGAGGAAAACCAGCCATTATACATTTTTGTGGTGATGTTTTAAAGATGGCTTACCTGCCAAAAATCTGTAGGAACAATAAACAAAATGTGATTTTCTTTACTTTCCTTCAGTGTGGGTCACTCAGATGAGGAAAGGTATTGATAAGACCTGATCCTCTTGAGTTGTAAACATTAGATTTGAAGCACATTTTTAAAAACTTTCCATTTCTCTTCCAAAACTGATGCACAATTTTGGTTATGCCCTTTAATTGTCATGATTATTAAATCATGGATGTGCTTTTTGATGACTAAAGTTATATAGCTTCATCTACAGTTTGAATCCATCCACAAGTTTTAAGTCAAAATATTACAAAGAATATGTCCAAACATAATACAATTATTGTAAGTATTTCCACAGAATTTAATGATGTTCTAGCATGACACTACACAACACTACACCAACTATGCACTACACACATAAACACTTGACCCAGCCAGTCTCAGACATTCATTGAGCCGGCAAAAAATAAGAAACAGGAAGTAAGAAGAGCAGGGAGATGCTCATCATCAATGGGTTTTACAACATTGTTTTTTAACATTACACTTAGGCTGTCGGGGGAGCTCTATCAAGAAAAATACGACCCAAAACAGCAAAGAAATTGCCAGACATGCAAATGACATACTACTAAAATAGGACTAATCTAGGCCTGCAACTGTCTATAGCCTAGGCCCCAGACCTCACAACCCTAAACAGAACTAAGTGGAAGAAGATGAATGAGACTAAACTGTGGTCAAACCAGGACTGAAGCCAGAGTTAAACTATAAAAACTATTGTTTATATAACGTTTGTAGCTAAAATAATCAAATCATTACTGTGGCTAACTGAACACAGGCCATAACTCTGGTATGCCCTTATATGGTAAACTGTTATTTCCTTATATGGTAGAGTGTTCTACAGGTGTCAGGATGATCGTGGCAATGAGTGATGTCACGCCAGAGCTTTAGAATCCAGGCTGCTACACAGCTCTGTTCATTTTCTAACAGACTTCAGACGCAAAGACAGCTTTACAAACCAGCTCTGAAAACTTATCTACTACTGCATCTCACCTGCTCTCACCTGGTTAGCACTCACTCTGCTCACACACATATTACAGTTTTAGTCCAGGTACAGCTAATTTGGAGTTGATTTGGTAATTATTATGAGAACCTGTTGAATCGTTCATTTTTCTTGAGTGACTATAATACTGTGTATTGACTGTTTTATTTTAAACAAATAAGTAAATTAACAAAAAGTACAAGTAATTTGTTATTGAACTAAACAGAAGTACCATAAAATTTTTTAGTGTGTAACCGTCTTCTTCTTCTTCTTCTTCTTGTCAGAGTTTGTTATGCGTTAACTTAATGTTTAAGGCATTAATTTATATATTATATGGAAAATAAGCAAATTTAGAGTTGGTTTGTGATTATTTGAGAAACTGTTCCAAGCACATAGATCTTCTTGAGTAATTTTTTTCTTCTCCAGACCTGCCAAGGATAACAGATGTAAAGAAACTTTTGTGCTAATTCTGGCATATTTACATATATACATGTATATGTACATGTCTCACCTCACCTCGCTTTTAAAAATAGTGTTGTTAAAGAATTTGAGACCGTTTTATCAAAGTTTCATTGTTTTTGTGGCGTTTAGATGCAATTATATGTTTTGACACATTTTTGTTGATGTTTTTGGTTCTGTTTTTTTAAGTTTTGGATAATTTGAGCATTCTGTTTGTTTTCACAGATCTCACTGCAGACATTTTTACACATAGTTTACTCCAAAGACCAGCTCCAGGTAAGGTTAACACAATGCAGGACGACTTTTCTTTTCTCTGTCTTCCAGGAGACCAGTGTAACAGGAGGATGGTGGACATGGACGTCCTGGATATTGGTTCGGTGATAACAGCGCCCTCTACGTCTTTTGTGGTGAAGAACATTTTGGGCGAGGGCGCCTTCGGGGAAGTGGCTCTGTGCAGAAACACCAAGAGTCGAAACACTGTGGCTCTGAAAATCATCAAGAACAGAGAGGATGTTGAATGTGCCAAAGTTGAGGTACGGCTTTAGACCTGCTTTAGACCTGCTTTACATCTGGTTTAAACCTGGTTTAGACTTTCTTTAGACCTGGTTCAGTCCCGATTTAGTCTCTGTTTAGTCCTAGTTTAGATTTGGATTAATTCTGGGTTAGTCTCTGTTTAGTCCTGTTTTAGACTTGTTTTAGTCTGGTTTAGACCTGGTTTAAGACCTGGTTTAGACCTGGCTTAGTCTTGGTTTAGAACTGGTTTAGGCCTGGTTTAGAACTAGTTTAGACTTGGCTTAGACCTTGACTTAGTCCTGGCTTAGACCTGGTTTAATACTTCATTTAGACATTGTTTAGACTTGGTTTAATCCAGGTTTAGTCCTGGATTAGACCTGGTTTAGGCCTGTTTTATACTTTATTTAGTTCTGGTTCAGACATGATTTGGGCCTGGTTTTGTCCTGGTTTAGACTTGTTTTAGGCCTGGTTTAGGCCTGGTTTAGACCTGGTTTAGACTTGTTTTAGGCCTGGTTTAGGCTTGGTTTAGACCTGATTTAGGCCTGGTTTAGACCTGATTTAGGCCTGGTTTAGACCTGATTTAGACTTGGTTCAGACCTGGTTTAGGTCTGATTTAGACCTGGTTTTGTCCTGGTTTAGACATGGTTTAGGCCTGGTTTTGTCCTGGTTTAGACTTATTTTAGACCTGGTTTAGACTTGGTTCAGATCTGGTTTAGGCCTGGTTTTGTCCTGGTTTAGACCTGAGAACTGAAGTAAAGTTTTGTCGAATCCACAGAAAATGATCCTAAAAATGATGAAGAAGCACGGCTCAGAGAACCATAACATCGTTCAGTGGATCAGCGCCTTTGAATTCAGCGACACATATTGTCTGGAATTTGAGAAGCTGGACATCAGCCTTTCTGAGTTTATTGCGAAGAACAACCGGATGAGCCTGACTCAGATTCGGCCTGTGCTGCACCAGGTTTGGAAAATGCACTTTCAAATATTTTACTCAGAGATAAAAGTGTGTCAATCTGTTTAGTCTCAACACAAGTAAATATATCCATATAAGTGTAGTAAATCTATAAACAGTACACAAATCAAACTTTTATTGCATAAACAATCACATGACTCCATTAAAAACTCCATCCACTCAATCCAAAGTCTTTAACCTCTTGTTTTAAAACCCCTTCTTTTCTTTATTTCCAGGTGGCTACAGCCATAAAGTTTATCAAAAGCCTGAGCATCATTCACGGAGACCTGAAGCCCGAGAACATCATGATGGTGGACCATGCCTCGAGCCTCAGAGTCAAAGTGATTGACTTCGGCGCGGCTCATCCGTCAGCGGTTGTGTCGCGCGGGATCATTATCCAGACCCCCATCTACAGGTATGACCAGGCTCACCTAAATGACTTATAAACCGCTTAGAGTAAAGTCATGATGTAATGGGTTTATTTGTGGTCTCATAGGGCTCCTGAAGTGTTTGTCGGCGCCAAATACAATGAGGCCATCGACGTCTGGTCTCTCGGCTGCATTGCGCTTGAAATGCTGATGGGACAGATTTTATTCCCAGGCATAGATGACGACGACATAGTGAGTATTAGTTTTCATTAACACTTAAACATAACTCATACTAATTTATTTAACAAAGCATGACTTAGTAAATGTATCCAATGTATGTATCTTAGAACTTTGTCTATTTATTTTAGTTGGTTTTGAACAGGAGGCTTTTTGACTAAAGTAATATTTTGTCGACAGGTAAGACACATCGTCAAAACGGTGGGGACTCCTCCAGATCCGGTGCTGCGCCGAGGGGAGTACACAGAGAGGTACTTCCACCGAAAAAAAATCAGAGGAAAGCACGTGTGGAGGCTGAAGGTACTGCACTTTTCATTTACATTACATTTAAATCTGTTGTACTTTTTGTGTTTTACTGACTCACTCTTTTCTTCTCTTCAGTCGCGGTGGAACAGACTCACCGAGAGGGTGATGAACAGCCTTAAGGACTTGAACCACGTAAGTTTTAGTCTTATTCAATCTTTTAAACAACACACCTATGACACAAAGCCTTCTATTCTAACGGTTCATTTATCTTTAGATGGATCGGAAATACTTTGAGTCCTTGTCCATCGACAGGGAACTGGACTGGCAGAACTTTGTAGACCTGGTCTTAAGGCTGCTCTGCCTGGATCCTAAGGAGAGGATCACTCCTGATGAGATCCTGGAGCATCCCTTCATTTCGATGCGCCACATTGTTGACGTGTTCGACACCGAACAGTGAGTGTCTGCTTGAGCCAGGACCAACAAACATGGCTGTGTAAACATAAAGTCACATGATAAGAGTCTATAACAGAGGGGTTCAAACCTTTTGCAGAGAGGGCCACGCTTCCAGTGTCTTCTGGTATTATTCTTATTTCAGAAATAGAGGTTTAGTTGGATTTGAAGAGGTTTTAGTTGGTGTTTTAACAAGTTTTAGTTAGATTTAAACAGGTTTTAGTTGGATTTAAACATGTTTTAGTTGGATTTAAACATGTTTTAGTCAGATTAGAACAGAAATTGTATTTTAAACCTGTATCTAAACCTGTGTGACTGTTGGAGCCATACACAATACATTTTATGTCCTAATCTGAGGGCCACATAAATTTTCACTTTATGCAATGACTGGACCTGACTTTGGACATATGGTTGTGATGTCTTTGATGAACTGACCTGACAGATCATTAATGTGTCCTCAGTGTGAGTCAGAGCGTGGCAATGATGGGGTGTGTCTCCAGTCGTTCGAGGGAGCAGCCGGCTGACAACAAACAGCCCTCCACCTCCAGAAGCACCAGACCCTCCGCAAAACGCCCTGCAGACAGGTGTGTACTGACTCTGTAGAAGCTCCACTAGGACTAAATCAAAAATTAACAAATTTCCAGTGTTAGGTAAAAATAGTGGCTGACAAAGAAGACTTGAGGTTGTTTAAGAGAAATAAGGCAATACAATTAAATACAACTCTCTTTTCTGACAATATTTATTTCTGGGTCCAGTCAAAAGGCGACAGGAGCCAAGAGAAGAAAGAAGAGTACATTTGTAAAGTACTCCTGCAGCAACAGCCAGTCCCTTCTGTCAGGCTCCAGGAAACGAAGCAGAGAGGACGAGGAGGACACCGAAGGACTAAGGTTTGTACGGAACATAAAAAAAAACATAAGAAGTAAAAGATAACACTTTCATTTCTAAACCTTTTTTCTGAATGTTCTTAGACAAAGCCCAAAGATCATGAGGCCAGAGTCCCGTCTGATCCCAACACTCATCCTGGTCCGAGTAGACCAGGTCCGAGTAGACCAGGTCCTGCCCTGCAACGGGCAGGGGTCAGGCTCCAGGAAAAGGAGCAGAGAGGACAATGAGGACACGGAAGGACTAAGGTTTGTACGGAACATAAAAAAAAACATAAGAAGTAAAAGATAACACTTTCATTTCTAAACCTTTTTTCTGAATGTTCTTAGACAAAGCCCAAAGATCATGAGGCCAGAGTCCAGTCTGATCCCAACGCTCATCCTGGTCCGAGTAGACCAGGTCCCGCCCTGCAACGGGCAGGAGTCAGGGTCAGGCTCCAGGAAAAGGAGCAGAGAGGAGGAAGGAGAGGAAGAGGAGGAGAGAAGGGACAGGTTTGTGTTCAATACTTACTAACATAAGTCTATATCTAAAAAAAAAAACAGGGACTAAACCAAAGACTAAACCAAGGACAGACAAACAAGGACTTAACCAGGACTAAATCAGGTCTAAAGTAGGTTTATGTCTAATCCAAATCTAAAGACTAATTAGAGTATATTCTACATTTAGGACTAAACCTGAGATTAAACCAGTTCAAACCCATAACTAAACCAGGTCAAAATCAGGCCTGGACAAGAATTAAACTAAGACTAAACTGGGACTAAACCATGTCTACATTCAGAGCTAATTGTGGACTAAATAAAGTCTAAGCCAGATCTAAACTATTTCAAGATTTAGGTCTGAACAAAGATTAAACCCAGTCTAAACTGGGACTAAATCTGAATAAAACCAGAACTAATCTAATTGTTAACCAGGACTTTAAGGCAGCTACAGTAACAATAACTCATCTTGTTAATTTTTTGACCAATGTCTCTAGGCCTTTGCTGGTGATAAAGAGGAGTAGGTCCACCTCAAGACCAGACTAGGATAGGACCAGGACCAGCCCCAGATAAGTCCTAAATCTGGGGCAGTGAAGGGTCCTTGTGGGTGGACACCATGTTCCCTTCCTCTAGATCACACTCAGTATGGTTCTTCACTGCAGCTGCACTGGGTGGGGTCTAAAGGGAACACAGTATCAACAAGAAGAGACTGAGTCCACACAACACCCACACGTTCACCGCAAGGTAAGGTTTAGTTTTTAAAAACACCCCAGAAGAAAAGCTTGCAGAGCTTTTGGTGATGTCGTGGTTTTGAGTGTCTCAGGACCGAGCTCCGTGTGTCATACAAATGTGAGATATAATGTTGCTAATGTCTGTTTGGACAAAGATGGATGCTTTCATGTTTTTGTCTTCAGTTTCCTGTCGACAAAAAGTGGAGTTTGTTATCATCTTTTGTTGTTCTAAACAAAATCAAAACTTGGGATCAAGCAGGTCTAAATTAATTCTAGATTTAGGATTATACCATTATCCATCAGGACTAAACCAAGACTTAGTTTGAGGAGTCTTTAAAAGAGAAAGGATGACAGCAAACCCTACTTTGTCAACAAACGAGACAAGAAAGCCAACTTTGTCCAAATGAAGACTAAAGACATCTGTATCACACACTGAGCTTTATATTGACCGTTTGAAAGCCTCATCCCAAAAACATAAATAAAATTAATAATCAATAGCTTTTCAATGACAAAGAAACAATCTAATAGTGTCAGTAAAAGAAAGCTATTATAGACTTGTGCCTTGTTTGCACTGAGGCACAGTTTTAGAGGCATTTCCAGTTTCCATTTTAGTTCAGGCTTAGCTCTAAGTGTAGAGCTAAGTTTAGAGCTGGTTTGGGACAGGATATTGTCCAGTCTAAATCTACGTTGTTCCAAGTTAGACCATGATTATCCCTGGTCAAACCCTGGTTTACACCTGCTTTAGTTCAGGCTTAGTTTTAAATGTAGTCCTAGTTTAGTCCAGGGCTAGATTTATATCTAATTTTGGTTTAGATCTGGTTAGGACATGTTTCTAAAACTTTCTGGGACGTCCCAAACCGTTCCGTCCTGAGCTCCATGGAAACAGGGCGATGGACGGTCGTAGCCCTCATGTGTGTGTCTTTATTTTGTCCTAGAGCAGCTGCAGCAGGAGGACTTGCATTAAGAGAGCAGGAGGAAGAACAGGACAGAGCAGAACCCTGCACAGTGACAGAGAGACGGAGCTGAGACCTTGAGAAGGAACATCAACACGCAGTGGAACGACAAACTCAGTCCAACATTGAGTTCTGCAGAAGAAACAGACTGGAGTCAAGGATGTTGTGTTAAACTAAATAAAAAATAAACCTGAACTTACTTGAAAATGTTTTGCGGCCCATAATGCAATATTTTTGAGTTGTGTAATTTATAATTTCTATTGGTTTCACTGATGCAACTTACTTTTTCAGTTGCACCAATAATTATTTTTTTTCTTGAAAATGCAAGTTTAAATGTGTGGCACATAATTTATTTTCAAATAAAATTTTGAATATCTTGTACAGCTCTAATATAAGACTTGTTCAAATGTGTACTTAGTATTTTATTTTATTATAAAACAATAAATGTGAATGTCTTATTTCTGTAATAATGGAATTCAGTTTTTAGAAAAATTGGCTTAAATATGTTCCTGTAACAAAAAACCTTCCAATGTATAGCGCCCTTAGAGTGGACCAGTATAAGTTCCGGCACTTGATATCAACTAGGTTTGTGAGAGGAGTAAATGGTTTAGCGTAATTACAATGAATCACTGAAAGAATGAACAACTGGTGGTTTATTACTTCACAGTATTTTACAAAAGATATACATGTTCATGTGTGTGTAAAACAATACAGTAAAACCCAACAAAAATAGAGCTCTTTACCCAAAAGAAGTTCAGTTCCTTGAGTTCAACTGTCCTGATCTCACTATTGCTACTCCAGGTAGTGTAGTAAGGTGCTGATTTGTGTCTTATCTGTGAACCAATGGATAATGTTCTGTTGGTCAAGGTTAAATGCAATTGGAAGCTCTGGCTGGCCACACTGTCAGTGCAGCTCACATTCACCATGGGCAGGCCTCGCCATCACAGAAAAGATCACTATTAAAAAAATAATATATATATAAATATAATAAAAATCTACAGAAACAGTGCAGAAAGTAAATTATTCTGTTATAACTCTTATCAGTATGAGACCTCATATATATTAATTTAATTTTATTTCACTTTTTTTTATGTGAGGAATAATTACTTGAGATGAATCACCTCATTTTCACTTTTTTAGATTTGCTGATTAACCTGTACATGCATGTCTTTGGACGGTGAGAGGACCCATGGTAACACGTGGAGGACATGCAGACTCCTCACAGAAAGACCGGCTTTTGAACTCACGACCTTCTTGCTGTGAGGCAGGAGTGCTAACCACTTGTCCTTTAAATCCATGCAACTACTTTTTAAAGGTTGATCAAATTAATAATTTAAATTTTAGGAGGAGGAGGCAAAGATCTCAATTTACTGGTCGATCTACGTTCCTACTCTCAGCTATGATCTTGAGCTTTGGGTTTTTTACCAAAAGAACAAGGTCCCATATACATGCGACAGGCCAAAATAAGTTTCCTCCGCAGGGTGGATGGGCACTGCCTTAGCAATAGAGTGAGGAACTCACTTGGGAGGAGCTCAGAGTAGTGCCCCTGCTCCTCCATAACAAGATAAGCCAGCAGAGGTGGCTCGCGCATCTGTTCCAGATGCCTCTTCGACCTCTCCCTGAGGAGGTATTCCGGGCATGTCCCACCAGGAGGAGGCCTAGGGGAAGACCTAGGACACGGTGGAGGAACTATGTCTCTCGGTTGGCCCGGTGGAGCTGGAAGAAATGTCTGGGTAATAGGAAATCTGGGCATCTCTGCTTACACTGATGCCCTCAAGACCCGGCCCTGGATAAGCGGAAGATGATGGATGGATGAATTTACATGTGGATAATGTTTGTGACAGAAATTCGAAAGAACTCTGTGCTGTCCTTGAGACCTTCGGTTTTACTCAGCATGTGAGTGAGCCCACCCACAGCAAAGGGCACACACTGGACCTGCTCATTACTAAGGGGGATAATACTTAAAATACCAGTGTGCTCGATGTTGCCCTGTCTGATCATTTCCATATCTTCTTTGGTCTGTCTTTCTCCCACACCAGCTGAGGGGCCTGCCGTTGTCCGAAAGAGACACATAAATGACAGCACAGGAGCACAGTTTAAAGAGAGGATAACGTTTGAGAATGCCTCATGTTCTACTGTTGATGATCTGTTAAATTCATACACTTTTAGTGTTCTAAATGTTCTGGATGCCATTGCTCCTGTTGAGGTTAAAATGGTTAAAAAGTGCAGTAACAACTCTTGTGACCTGTTCGCGACCAGTGAACCGATTAACAAACCCTCCTGCTCCATTGCCTTCAGAACTAATGTCCACAACTAAGTTCAATAAGTTTGTTATGTTCTTCAATGATAAGGTTCAGAGTATTAAACTCCACAACACAGATGACAACTGTACAGCATTCCAGACACAGCTGACACATTTCACACCTGTCAGTCCAAGAGACCATCTCCAGTCTGAGTTCTTTCACATGCTGCTTTGACAAGTTACCCGCAAGATTTCTAAAATCTGTGCTGAGCTGTTTGTTACCACAGCTCACTCACTTAGTTAACAGCTCACTAAAGTCTGGAGCATTTCCTTGGACCTTGAAAACTGCTGTTAAGTCTCTCCTTAAGAAAACCAGTTTTGATGCCAGAGTACTAAAGAACTATGGCCCATATAAAACTTGTCGTTTTTAAAAAAGTTCATAAAAAGAAATAGTTATATACAAACAACTTAATAACTTTCTCCTGATAGACAACTGTTTTTGTGCTTTTCAGTCAGGTTTAGGCCCCATCACAGACTGACTGCTCTTATCAAGGTGACAGATGACATTAGTTTGAACATTGACACAGGCAGAGTCTCAGTCTTAGTCCTGCTGGATCTGAGTGCAGCGTTTGACACAGTTGATAATGTGATCCTGTTACAGAGGTTAGATGACTGGGTGGGCATATCTTGTGCTTCTCTCAAATTGTCCTATTAGCAAAACATAGCAATGATATGGCAATGAATGAAGTTCAGGAAGTACTTTGTTAAAATTGGAAACTGCGTCTTAGACCCAATGGTCTTGACCTGTCCATCTTGGGACCCCTTTTGTCCAATCTTTACATGCTTCCTCTGGGCCAGTTAATTTGCAGTAACAATGTGTCCTACCACAACTATGCAGGGGGATTTACATCTCACTGACAGAAAGCAACTATGGGCCTATGGACTCACTCTGTCACTGTCTCCAACAGATCACTGTGTGGATGCAAAACAACTTTCAACAACTTAACCCAGACAAAACAGAAGTCATTATCTTTGGCCCACACACACAAAAGGAAAGCGTCAGTAGTTACCTTGAGTCACTTTCCCTAAAGCCTAAAGATCAGGGGTTAATAATGGACTCAGACTAGAACTTTAACAGCCACATTAAAGCAATAACAACAACAGCTTTTTACCATCTCAAAAACATTGCCAGATTCAAGGATATTGTGTCTAAACCAGACTTAGACAGACGTATCCATGCATTTATCTCTAGCAGGTTAGACTACTACTATGGTCTGCTCACTGGACTTATTAAGCGAGCTGTAAGACAGCTGTAGTAAAAACAGAACGCTGCTGCTCAAGTCCTGACTAGAACCAGAAAGTACACCCATATTAGTCCTGTCCTCAGGTCTCTACTCTAGCTTCTTTTCTCTCAGAGGATAGAGTATAAAGCAGCTCTGCTGGTGTATAAAGCTTGCCATTGTTCAGCGCCAAAGTACATCTCTGTTATGTTAGTCCCAAATTAACCATCTTGGACTCTGAGTACCTCAGGGACAGGTCTCCTGCTGGTGCCCAGGGTCAGGAATAAACACAGTGAGGGAGCGTTTCAGTTTTGTACAGTTTTATGTAAAGCACTTTGAATTGCTGTATGTACAGTATGAATTGTGCTATAGAGCTTTGAAACCGACGTTACTGCGCAATGCATTGTGGGTCACCGTTGCTGTAGTTTTTTTAAGCCTCCAGTTGTGTATTTGTTGTCATTCTTGCAAAGGTAAGTGTGCTATGCAAATTTAGCCCCCTTTCATAACCCTGCCACTGTTGCTGTTGCCCATCATATTGTAATGCCCCATACAGGCACACACATAGGCACGTAACAGCTGACTTGAAATCTTTAACGTGTTTTATTAACAAGCTGCCAGTAATAAGAGCTGCTGTCACAGCCACAGCTCATGCTGAAGCCTCAAAATGTAAGAATCATTTCTAACGAGCCCTGCTTCTCAGTAATATCCATGAATAAGTCTGACTCACTGCTTCTATGCATCCTAATAAACCACAGACACACAGAGAGCCCCTCAGGTACAGAACAATTGAACAATGCAACCGAACTAACAAGACCACTGTAGCAGATTCAATATTATTGATAGTATGTTACAAATGAATGAAATACACTATTTGTAAAGGCCATCAGGATTTGAAATTGTCTCTGGTAATAAGTGAGTTTCCCAGATAATGCATCTTCTTAAACACAACAGTAAAGATTTATAAAGCTGGAGAAATTTTTCATCGCCAGGTGTCTCCTTTTAGTAACCTTTGATACTTGGGCTCCCTGGGAAAACTATAAAACAACAGCCCGTTTTCAGTCATACCACCTTGTTGGTCTTGCGACCTGACATTACACCCAAATACGCAACATGTACGCCCCATCGCCAAAATTACTCATAAATCTTCTCTATGGTATATATTTTTATCAATTTATTTATAATAACCCAATCTTAATTGTATATTACAGCTGTAGCGCTGCTGTGGCCAAGGAAAATAGCACATTGATCTCATCAGCCACTGCAACGCTGTCAGCGTGACGTCAAATTCTAATGTACTGTACAAATACACTTGCCTTGCCTTCCTAATGAGAAGCTGTCGGACTGTTTTTAGTATTTAGTGAGTGAGGTTGTTGTCATTCAGATATGCCTCTGCGATAAGTCATACTCATTCTTGTTTTTTGATTTAATTCAGCAGAAACATCATCCGTCCTTCAGCTAAACAAATTTTAATAGATGTGTCTTGCAGAAGCCTACTCACAACAGGATTAATAATAAAGCTACATCTCAGCAGAGTGTAGAAATATTAACACAATTGTAAAACATTGTTGATATCATTATAACTTTGTACTTAAAATAATGTAGCACTCTTTTTTATATATATCAAACGGCTGATTTAACAGCAACAGGGCTAACATCAGAGTTTAAGCGAATAGTCTGTGTTTAAAGGAAAAACCTTATTAATCTCATATTTTATGTAGAGTAAACCCTTTTTAGTGATGCTTTTGAGGTTTACTTTCTACACACTATTTCACCTGCTGTTAAGTGATTTATTTTTTTATAACTTTTGTCCAGATTTTTGGTTTCACAGCAGGCTTACAGCTTTCTCAAAATAAATGCAGGATGGTTATCTCTCTCAAGTACAGTGAGTGACTGACTGGAATCATGTTCCATTGCTCTACACTGATCCTGTCAAAAGTCCAGAGTGTAGAGATTCACTGCTTAAACTCTTGTCAGTCTAGAAGTGTGCATGCTTTTTTGTCCATTGCAACTTTTCTGTAGCTCTACAGGTGTGTGTGGTGTGTGTGTGTGTGTGTGTGTGTGGTGTGTGTGTGCGTAGAGACTGTCTTTGATGTTTACAGAGATACAATTCCCAAGAGTGGGTCCGGGCGGAGGAGAGACGGAGCAGTAGAGAAAGAGAGAAACCTGGAACAGTAGAGCAGCACAACCCACAGTGAGAAAGAACTAATAAGTTCCACCTCTGCATGGTACCTGTCTGTATGTATTTCTCAGCTGAACTGCACTCCACTCAACCATGTCAACCAGAACATGGCTGAAATTTGTTTCCAGTCAAAACCTCTTTCTCTGTACAGATCTGCTTCCTCTACACCGCAAATCAGCTGAAACTGTTTCAGACTGTGCTAAATGGCTAGCAGATGATATAACACCTTTTCATTGGTAATACTACACATCTATTCAAGCTTAGCAGTATGAATGTTGCATCCTGAATATATAGTAATAAGAAGCTCCATTAGTTTGTCAGCATTAGCGGCAATATGTAGCAGAGGAGTGAGAAGTATAAACTGGTGGTAATTGAATAGCAATATCCCAACGGAAAGATCAAGTGTAGCCATGCAATTAGAATGAATTAGCCACCCTCTCCCATCGGAGCATATGTTAGGTACAATACAGAAAAAATCTGTATGTGATGTACACCATTCCTGAAATCCACCTTTCTGACTCAAATCCACAATATGGTCTACACTTCAGTTCAATTTAACTCTCATTCAGGGGTGAGTGGTGGCAGACCTTGCCTCACAGCAAGAATGTCGTGAGTTCAAACCCCAGCTGACTCAAACATCCTCGGCCAACTCCGTCCTCTCTGTAAGGACTCTGCATGTCTCTCCGGCTACTCCTACTACATACATAATGTACAGGTCAATTGTCAACACTAAAGTATCCTGAATGAATGGTTGTCTGTCAGTGTCTGTCTCTAAGTGTCAACTCTGTGATTAACTGCCTGGGGCTAAAAGTTGCTGGGATAGGCTTCAGTCATCTAATGGGAAGGAAAAAAAAATAGAATGAATAACACTCATTAAATACAGTATAATCATCAATGAAACCATTACATTTTTCATTAAAAGCACCAAGGTTGTTTGCTTTACACATTTGTGTGTGAAAATAACGTAGAGTGAATAGATTTGAGATATTCTTCTGTCTTGGATCAGTGACAAGCTCTCTACAAAACTTCTCTGGCATAAACTCATCCTGTAACTATTCCCCCTGGTGCACCTAACATACTCTCTCCATTCCAAAAAAGTTAAATTTTTTGAGTTATGGGGCCCATACGTCTGCTTTACTGGTGCCATAGTGGACTAGTTGTGGTCTTTTTTATTCTCTTTATTTTCTTTTGTTCCCTTACACAGAGACACTGACACAGAGATGGGCTGTGTTTGTTCATTTGTTCTGTATATATAGGATTAAGGGTGGGGTAGGACACTATACAATATACTAACGTGGATTTACAAAGTTTGTATGTTTGTTTCATTTTTAAGACTGATAAAAGTTTATTTAACATGGGGGTAAAAGATGACATTATTTTTCTAAAATATTTCAAATGACTAAAACAAAAGATGTTAAATACGTATGTGGGTCCATCTAATATAGAGTTGCCTCTGTCTGGAAATGTTTCATACACGTGTCATTATCTTCAGATCATTTGTGGTAAGATATTGTTAGGAAATTAACGGAAAAAAGAAGCCTACTCAATAGAAAGTGGAACATAGCCCAAACTACTGAGTTTTTCTTCCAAATGAGTCAGGTGATTTTCTTTTATCAGCATCACTAAGTGCCAAAAAACTAATGGATAAGGCTTTTTGTGAGTGTGATGCACTGGCATGCTCTAAAGAAGCTTTGCTAAAATAGGTTGTCTTTTACTTGCAGCATTAAAAGCCTATAATTAGCTATGGCAGAAGGACATTACAAGCTGTTATGGCCGAGTTGAGATGGAAGGCTTACATTTCTGGATGTGTCGCATAATAGAGCATCTGATGGACATCAAGAATGAATGGAAAAATCAGGCTAAATTATTGTGGGTAAATTAATGCAAACAGTGTACCTTTGAATATGTGAAAGGTTAACCATTTGGTATAAAATCGCTTTGCAAAACCTGAATGTGTTTTCTTTTTAATGAAGTGATTAGTGGTCTCTGTGTTATGGAGGCACTTTGATACATGTTATGCTTCTCTTTGAAAGAAACCATTCATTTCAAAGTTACCTTTAATCTCGATTCCCAGTTTGTCACAAAGCTAGTGATCAAGGAGGCAGTGACACGAGATTTGTTGTTGTGAAAAAAATATTTTGAAGCATATGCACTAAATGCTTTAGCCACAAAAAGCTCAATAAGTGTTTAC
Organism: Neodontobutis hainanensis; assembly: GCA_024349245.1. Lineage (NCBI taxonomy): Eukaryota > Metazoa > Chordata > Actinopteri > Gobiiformes > Odontobutidae > Neodontobutis > Neodontobutis hainanensis. Next base: position 7,239,373 of record JALDNG010000024.1, read on the forward strand.
ACTCTTGTATGTGACAAGTGTCAAAAAATAACACATTTACAAAAAAAGTAACAAGACACTTTTAATGGGCAGTCCAAAGATGAGTTAGTTGATGTGCTTTCTAAAGCTTTCATAAAACATAAATTGCCAAAAATATGACATAATGAGCATAGAACACATAACAAAGAATCTGTTGTTTGGAGCCTGTGATCGAGTGGAAGACATTGAGTCGCCTCCTGTCTATGCTTGAGCTAACTTTACCTCCTGTGCCTCAGTTTTCGACCAGTATTGGTTACTGTGTCTGCACTGTCACTGCTCCAGCTCATCACTTTCTGGCTGTGCTGCAGAAAATGATAGGGCCTCATGCACAGTGGCTCCAATGCTCTACTCTAGCTGTATGCTCCTATGGCTCCAGCATACCAACTCCCAATTCTGGCAGCAATCCACCACTTAAGTGCTGTTCAGGTAGAACATGAGCACAAAGTGAAAAGGGTTCAAACACAGCGCTTTGAAGAAATCTATTGCTTAACACAGCGTTGAACACAGCAAATGTTTTACACACATATGAAATCATCTTTAAATGGTTGAATTGTTAAAAACAGTTGATTAAGATTACTCAACATAAATAATTGATTGGCTTCAGAGTGGCTAAAATATGATTATGCATGATTCTCAGTATGTTCTGTTTTTAGTCGTGTGTTGACTTTACCACAGTTTAGTTTGAGTAAATGTGTGATATGTTGCTTAGTAACAAAGCACAATCGTGTGGACCTTGATTTAAAGTGTTAGCGTGTTGAATAAAAAGTGACAAAGTAACAGAAGACTTTTAGAAAAATATCTCTGACTTGAAACTAAAATGTGCATTTGCCGTTTTGTTTTCTCCATGATTATTTTTCTTACCTTTAACTGCTTCAAATGAAATATTTTGCGACCCTGTAAATCTAATCTATAGTGGCTATAGTGACAAGTTAATACCAAACATAAAAAAAAAAAATTGCAAATAGTATTGTCAATATTAATTCGATTTTTTTCAATAAAGGAAACCTCGTGTTTTATTTTATTGATAGGAATCTTAGATCTCACTTGCCTGACAATGTCACTGTGAATATAACCACTCCGTTTGTTTGGTTCCAGGTGCTGTAGCAATATTTTGGTCTTACACAGTCTGTACTTCAGTTTGGTTCTGCTCACGTTGTTTCTAACCTGGAAACATTCAGTGCATGGACAATAACAAAAACATTTAGCCTCTAAAGTTGCTGACTATTATTATATTAGCTTGCCAACTCTGTACATCAGGAGATTTTTATGTATCTACAAAGGATATGAGAAAAGGTTTGATTTTCTAAACCACTGTTCAGCGCTGAAAGGGTGTGTCTGCAGTAAATCCATGGGATGCTAAAGACAACTCTGCTTGATTAGAGGAAAAGATGGATCAAGGACCAGATGTTGGTTGCAATAAAAGCTTGTCTAAAGTTTATACCTATGCCCATTGTGTTGCCAAAATACATTAGTACCCTTGTGAGAATCATACATATTTATTCTGCTGCAGTTACTACACCGCCGGCACATAAACACATCCACAATTGGAACCGACATGGCCATAAAAACAATGATGCACCACTCTGTAATACAGTTGAAAAAAAGCCCAGGAAAGTGACAATGTGCTAAACGGCACTTGTGTTGATTAATGCGGTTTGTTGGGAGTATTGTTGTAACACATAATCTGATTTGCTGCCATCGTTTTTATGAAGTGCTGTTTATAAAACAAGTCACAAGAGACCAATTTTTATGTATATATTTCCATCGGAAGCTGGAAAGAGTTGGCTGATTATGCAGTAGCTTTCTCAAACAGGAACTGAAGCAGATGACACAGCTATAATTTGGTCTCTCAGATGCTCCATCGACAGTCATAGCACACACACTGCCTTTCTGTCACTGATGGAGAGTCACGACTCCTCAAGTTGAAGAAATATGCCATTATGTGCACATACACACACGGTGAACTTTTTTCACGTCTATTTAAGCCTTCTGAATTAAAAAGCTTTCGCATGCACACGCAATACACTATTGCACACATAAATTTAAAAAAAAAAGACTTGGATTATGAAACCACAAAATGAATACTAATCATAGACATTTCCATAACGCAAAACATAATCCCTGATGAAAATTCAGACGGAGAAAGCACCAAAGCACCAAAACAAGTACAATAAGGTAATGAATGATAATGTTAAAGTAAAATGATTGGGGGTAGGGCTCCTTGTGTAAATGCAAGTGCACACTTTGGAATTTGCATCTGCCGCACCCTTACCCCACATTACAACATTTATATGCCTTTATGTGTCATAAAAATTCAAGTGTAATTTTCCGACAGTATGACTTTAAATGTTCATCTGCAAAGTGTAGGTGTGTGTGCCCGTGTGTGTGTGTAATCTTACGGTTTATGCAGTGAAGTTAGAGCTTATTAAAGGGAGTGTAAAGCAGAGAGAGTGTAATTACCAAACATAAATGAGAAGCTCTCACCCAATGCATTAAATTACCCTCAGAGAGGAATGCCAGCTGATAATTGGACTTTCTCATCTTAGCAGGCATGTACGTGTCGGGACAGAATGTGCACTTTACTTTAAGAATGTACGTATGATGAAAAATGTGGAAGTAGATGTATAAAAAGAGTAAATCTATCTGATGTCCTCTATTGTGGGAGAAGAGAATGTTGCTATTGCACATTTCCACAGTAATAAATCCTTTGAGAGTCTTGTAGTGACAAACCATGGTTCTTACTGTGTGTATTTAAAAAGAGAATCCATTCAGAAAGAAGTGAATGCAATCTATAGAAATTTTCAGAAATTTGTGCAAAACAAATATGAGGAATATGTTTGTCATCAGAATATGAAAAACATTGACAATGATATTTTAAGCAGCCATCAGTAATGATAAACCAGTAGCACTGCATAACTTTTATCCTAAAAATATATAGGAGTATGTTCAAGTAGCACTAAAGGACCACAAGTCACATTGACAATGAGGATGAACACAAAAATATATTAACTTTATCATAGAGTGAATAAATGACACATATGCACAGATATGCAGCGGACCGAAATGTGGAGTAGAACCTCGATAAGAAGTGAATCATCTTATTCTGAAACTCTAGGGACACCTTGCTAACCCTGTAGCTCTGGAGTGCTGTGGTCATGTTTAGCCCCCGCAGTTAGAAATGAATATGAAGTGTGTGGTATTCCAACAAATGTCAAAATGCATTATGTCACCACATGCTCAGTCTGTGCATGTGGTTCTTATGATATGTTCACCAAACTCACTGGATATGGCCTTTTCTAATGGTTCATGTGTGGTGCTGTTTTGCTTGCATATGATTATTTGTTCTGGAGCTGCTTGTTTAGATTTTAATAATTTTTCTCAAAGCAACACTACGTAACTTTTCAGAATGCATTGCTACTAAAGGAAAGGTTAAACCATCACAATAAGGCTTTTTATGATTGATTTATATATATATATATATATATATATATATATATATATATATATATATATATATATATATATATATATATATATATATATATATATATATATATATATATATATATATATATATATACAGGCTGTAGGCTTTATATATTTTAAGGTAAAAAGTTAGAGTTGCTTTAAAACTATATTATCATGCAGAACACTGTCTCGTGGCCTTTTGCTACATAAATATTTCCTAAAAACACCTACACACTGTAGCTACATTAAGTGCCCATCTGGAATGCAGCTATACCACTCATTTTCATCTTTTTTTTTCTCCTTAAAAAAAGTGGAATTCCACACTTTAGTGGTTTGTAGAAAGGTCAGATGTGGAAAATGAAATGAAAAAGCTCTACTTGCAAAACATGCTCATTCTGTACATGGCCTGCATATAAAAAGTGTGCATTAAACTGCTTGCTCCTGCTCTGGGCATGAGAGATTAATTGTATATTGTGTTAGTGTGTCAGCGGAAATGGAAGCTTGTGTTTCCCGGGACTGTTTGTGATAAAGACTGATTATCTATCAATATATGTGAGCCCCAGCATAAATTTAGCCTTGTGGGTGGTCATGTGACTATAGATATGTATATCCAGTGTATGCCTGCCTCTCCCTCTTCTTCTATGTCCCTGAGTGTGTTTCCCTCCTCCTTTTGCACTCTCTCTTTCCTCTGCACTGTCCTTGCAGTGTCCTTCTCTGTGCCTCGTTCTATCCACTCTCTCCGTAGCCATCTCCCTGGCCTTGCTCCCTTTCTCTCGCTCCGTGTCTTCTTTACCCCAACAGCCCTTTTTGAACACACACACACATTCCCCTTACACCCCCCTCCCCCCCCTCCTTGCTTCTCTCTAACTTTTAGTGCCAGGGGAATAACATGCTTCGGAGCTTTTCAGATGGAGACAGCAGAGAGTGGAGCTCCAATCACAACTGCGCCAGACCTTTTGGAGTAAACACAGTGCCGGTGTTATCACACAAAGTCAAATGCATGTATGCCTGCCACAGTATCACTGGAGTGAAGGGCAGGTGCCAGCTTAGATAGAAAAGCACAGGAGATTAGAAGAGAGGTGAGGTAAACAGAGCCAAGAATAAAAAGGTAAACAGTGTTAGGCAGTCTGACCTGCAGACATCAGAAATGAAGATTCTCAGAATAGAAGGATGGACAGTGGAGCTGACAGAACACAGAACGGAGTGACAGAAACACAGCGAAGGGTTAGTTTGCTAAATGGGTCTTGCTTGATAATTGTGTTTTGTGACAGCTGACAGTAGCGGCACTTAATTAAAGGCAAGCAGGAAATGACTATTTATAGAAGCTCCATCCCATCAGTGCTAAATGACATGGTGTTTTATTTCCTCGCAACTGACTGGCTGCAAAGCGCTGACTTTATTTAATTTGATGAGTGTGTGTTCACTGTGGGGGAGGGGGATTGGGAGTTATGCACATGTGTGGATTATATGGCGTGTAATTGTTGAGAAGTTTGTGTAAAAAAAAAAAGGCACATCTAAATATGTAAATGTATTTTTTAAAGTCTCCCCAGGCAACTAAAAGCAAAAACACACAAATACACACATAAGCACTCGTGTAAAAAGCATGAACACACATATATACAACTACACATGGGTCTGGTGCCACGACAATGCACAGTTTGACAGTATTCTCTCTGACAGTTTGAAATGTCAGCCCCAAGTGACTGCCCAAGTGCGCTCATAAATGTGTGTGAAGATATATGTGGAGTCGTACAGCCACCATTTCCAGCATGTCGGCTATAAAAACCATTCACTAGAGGTAGCCCGCTGATGCCTCCTTTAACTGCTTTGCACTCAACTGGTCTTGAACCGAGAGGTTGTTTGTGGCTAAAACATTGAATTTTAGACAATTTCAACTACCAAAAAATACAAGCGTTAAGGGAACTTTAATTCAAGTTTATTGATTAAAGAGATTATTTTTATAACGTATTATATATTACGAAAAATGGGGGCAAAAACAAAAATGTTAAAAACAAATTGAGGAAGTCGATAATACTCACAATATTTTAGAATGTCCTTTGGTTTGGCTGGTTTAGGCCCTTACAACAGGGATATTGTCCAGTTGGCACATGATCTGGTCAAGCAGATGGCTTGGCATTGTTGACCTCCAATGACCTAGTGATAAAGATGGTTTTGGTTTTTATTTTTTTTTACATTCACAGACTCTGCAGTAAAATTTGCATCTGCTGGTTCAATCAGTGTAGCTTGTAATTAATCTTCGAATTGAAATTTCTGAACTTTATTATAACAAGACTGAATATACAAAGCTACCCATAGACTGTGACTTTCAAAGCCGTCCCGTCACAATACAGTCCTGTTCATCTAACACCACTGTCTGTATGTTAATCTGCAGCCCCGAATTATTGTGGTTTTCACATTACACAAATCATTGGAGGCGATGGGTTACACACAAGATATTAAATTCCTGACATCTCTGTCTGGTCTGGGAAAAAGCTCATGAGAATTGTCTGGCGCACAGAGGGGTTGTTGCTGCCTGCTTGTGGCTCAGTGAGATTTATTATGTGACCAGGTTAAGGAGCTTTCCCCAGTTGAGAATATTAAGAAACACATGACAAAATGTGAACATCATACCCGCAAGCAAGATGATGCCTAAAACCCCGTATTTTCATTAAATAACGTCACACAACGGAGACAGAAGACAACCATGAGAATTATTTGCCAGCTCTTCATCTGCATTTGCCTGGGGATGGCGGGCCATGTAGATACATATTTCAAATGAATACATAGTATGTTAGGCAACACAGTGGTTGACAGCTATTCAAATATTGATTGACACAAGTCATAGAGAATAAAGAAAGCTGAGGATTTAAAACACAATAACTGAATAAAAAATATTGGCTGCTCAGAATATGCTGTCCTACTTTTGCACAACTTTAAAAACTTTAGCCAGGTTGGCAAAGGTCTAGGTCTGACCTGAAGTACTTTGTGCAAAGTGAAGTTATTGCAAACTATTTTTAATTTTCAGATCTCTGGAACAACATCTGAGCTCTTGGTCCAGAAGAGCATTCCTAGGAACGCTTAGATACTGCACAGGACCCTCAAGCTCTTACATCTCTGGTAGAGGACTCGAGCTTGGAGGAAGATGAACACCCAAAAAGACAAGAAATGAATATGAATTTGTATTCTGTATACCTACTTAAAGATTTAAGATTGTCTGTAAAATAAAAAAATAAAAAAAACATCATATTTTTGCTTATAGGCTAGTGTGTGCCTTTTTTTTCTCCTTTTACTTGAGGAGAATTTTCTGAACCTGGCATTGTTGTTGAAGACAAGCAAAAATCAAAATATATTTTTATAAAAATGCAGAGAAATACCAGCTCATTTGTTTTTCCACGTGTAGCATGTGCCTCCAAGTCCTTGTGCGCCTCACAGAAGCCCCAGTCACAGGATCAGCCTCGGATCTGTGCTTATTAACTGATGTGTGTAACCTCCTATTTATATCAGCCTATTTATCTTTCCACACTTTGTGGTTTTGACAGGTTTTTTAGCGCAACCATTTCAAGTTTTAAATTTAAGGATAAGGTTGATGATTGCTTCTATTTTAATTTTTTTTTAGAACTGCAATAGGTTGCCTAAACTATGCTTCCAAGTTTTTGCTCCAAGACATTCGTTTATAGTTGACCAAACCTAGGCAGTTTCATCTCACTTAAATAGGTGTTAGGCCTTTTTTTTTTCTTTGGAAAAACAATAAATATTATCAACATACCTCAGCTCTGAACTTTGATACTTATGTGTTGCTTTTTTCCACATTGTTTCTTGTGTTTCCTCTCCCACTTGTTCCTGTCTGTTGTTCTCTGTGTCTGTCTTTGGAGCTGGGCGGAGTCTGGGTGTCTCTGGGCCATGCCTGCACACCTGCAGCTTGTCTACAAGCATCCAGCCTTGATAAAAAAGACTCTGCTCTTAACAGCTCCTTGCCAGATTGTCAGTGATCCCTTGTGGTGAACTTCTGCTCAGACTAGTTCTTGTAAACCTTGCTAAATATTCCTGCCAATTACTTACCCTCTTTATTTGCTCTTTGTGCCAGCCTATCTCCAGTCCTCCACCACCAGCTCCCACCCTCTGCTTCTATTTTTGAAATAAACCTGCATTGCTACCATTTTTGTCTCTGTGTCTGCCTTAGGGGGTCATTGGCTCAGTCATTACGTTATGTTTCTATTTTCAAACACTTTCTAAAAAAAAGTTATGCCGCCGTAATTTCCTATTTTATGTCTTTTATTTTTTATTCAAGCATTTATTTTTATGTAGCCCTTAAGTGCCTCTTCGTTTTAAGTGACCCGTGCAAAATACATTTTGTTCTTTTGCCCAGGTGTTCTGCTAAAAAAAGATGTATAGAACTCACAAGTGCTTAAGTTTATAAAGAGTTTTATTCCAAAACATCAGCTTTGGCCAATCACATGCTCAGATAAAAAGGCATCTGCTGTCATTGCAGATTCGTCTGGTTTGTCTACATGGCTTGTCAATGTTGAATTAATGATGGTGACGAGGTTGAAAGCGTGAGGAAGGAGTTCTCGGCTTCTGCAGCTGTGAGTCTAGTTTGTTTCTCTAAGTCATCCATTGCATTGTATAAAAAAAATAATAGAAGACAATGAAGACATACACAGATAAATTCTGTGGTTTCCTTTAGTCTAACAAAAGGACTATGCATCAATATTTTCTCAGACAGGCGCAGCACAATTTCTTTTACTACTGCCAGCACTCTTGGCAGAAAAAGAACAAAACACAAAACCAGAACAAAACTCTTAAAGGCCTATGTTTTTTTATCCATACTAAAAATGAAGGCTCCTGGGCTAAGCTTTTTCCCTCATTGCTGAACCAGTGTGTTTTTGTGGATATTGCTCAATCCAATACTTTTGTTGTACATTGACTTTATGTGCACTAACTTAAGACTCTGACTTCACCGACAAGATGTTTGGGAGCAAGAAGTCAAATGTACACTGATGGATATTGAATTGAATATGAAACCACAGGAAGCACAGTGAAAACAAAAATCTGTAATTACCGTCATGCTGCAGTAAAAACATCAGATTAACTTGTGTTATTCCTATTCCTGAGCCTAAATCCACACATAACCAGGCACTACACAGATAATTTATGCACTTTCAAAACATAGAACATTAATCTATTCTTCTAAACATGACTAAAAATGAAACATCCATGCATCAAAATGCTTGGTTCAAATTGATACGTATCTTGATCTGATTATTTATTAACTCCACTCTGAATGTAAAATCTGTAAAACTAATTATCATGTACCAAAGATATTTCATAGTTTAATGACATCTTTAAATGTGTTTAGCTGTTGCTACAGTTACTTAGTTTGTCAATGACAGTGGAAAGACATTTTTCACAGATACTTCAAAACACTGACATTTAGCTACTCATTAAGTCTAAATTGTACTAATACAAGCAATGTCATGTTCCCATTATGTTGCCTTGCATTTCATGACAGTATATAGCTTTTTCTGGTTTTGCATTTATATCTAGTTTCTTTCTTTTTTCAACATTTTGGCCAATGCTAACGAAATGGTAAGTGATATTTCAGTATTATGTGAAGAAAATTATAATCACCCCATTCACAGTTTGGAGAAAAAGACAGGAACAACATGACGGAGACTAAGAAAAAATCTATTTAAATGTAGTATCTATGGAGGCTGGAGCTACTTTCATACACACATGAACATAATAAAAAAAAAAAAAAAATCAAGGAGATGCTTGTTGTACTTCTTGTCTGACTTCCTCCCATTGACTTCAGTGTAGGATGCTTTATTGTATCCTTGCTCTCTAAGCTTTGGGACAGTAGGAAAGGTAGCTCACTTCCTGGTTAAGACAAGGTGCGAGGAATCAGGGAGACCTGTTTCATTACTTCTATCTGCTTCTCCAAAATGTGTTGCCAGTCACCTACTAGGTGCATCTCAAAGCAGCTCATAGATACTTGTTTTGTGTTTTTCACAAAATACTGGACCCTAAATATCCATTTAATGCAATTATTGTCCATACACATGCAACACTAAGTTTAGTAAGTTTATGTCTAGCCTTGTTTCTTTTTGCCTTGATTCCATCCTGATTTTTTTGGTTCCCTGTACCGTATCCTCTTATTTTCTCTTTCTTCTGGTTCTTTTGTGTCCATGCTTTTACACCTCCTAGCCTTTTTTCTCGTAAGCTTTTGTACATTTTTTTTTCTCTGCACAGCACTTAAAATAGCGCTGATGATGACACCGCCTTGTCTGAACAGTTGAAGTGGCAGTGATTCACAGTCATCAACACCTGCTTACTACAGCAACGCCTCAAGTTCGAATCTCACTTTCCACATTTTACATCATTTTTGCTTTGTTTTTCCCCCTTTCACCAAAGAAAAAAAAAACTTCTGCTGTTTTTGCAGCCACCTCTTATTCACATGATTGCTTTGTTGTTGTCTCCCTTTGCTTTGCTGGTGCACAGTGGGCTCCATTTCACCCTTTTTTTCTTGCCTCCCTCTGTCTGCACCCTCACCCCCTCCTTCGTTCCCCCTCCCCCTGCACCTGGCTAAGTCCCATAGCAAAGCTGGCAGAGTGTAGCGCAGATGAGACAGTGTTAAACATTGCCATGTGCCAACACATCCAGCCCAGAAAGTGTCCACTATGTCTTCTTCCTGCGTATGGTCATATTTGTGTGCACAATCCAACAGCAGCACGTCCTTGATGTGGCTTCACTTGAAATGTGGGAGTAGCGACACACTGAGACTGTTAAACTGAGAGGGCCATCGGCTTTGAACACTGACAACCCTTTGGCTGCCTGTCTCCTCTGTACAGTGGCGGCCGTTCAAAAGTCACCATCTTGATTGGCAATTCAAAGACATATACCGCCAAGTGGACTTGCGCTGATGCATTTTATATGGAAGATCTCTTCTCTATTAAGACTGGGTGTGCCAAACTGTTTCTGAAGACACTGGCTGAGAGAAAATGGACTTATTTACTCACTTGCTGAACATGAAGTTTGATGTCTTGGCAGCCCCTATTTTTCCAAAACACTTCAAACATCCGGCATATGCATGTCCTTTGACAGCATGATGGGAATGTTTTGAGTGTTTAGAAAGTATCAGTTCCGCAGGGCCTTGTGTTGTGTTACAGAGATATTTGTCATCATTTGAGCTGTGATCGTCACTGAGAACTGTTTAGAAATATACTATAGACATCTTTAGTTCTGACACAAAAAATATTACTTTGCCTGCAGTCAAAAGTGCCATTAAGAAATGTTTTGTAGATGGTGATGGCCGGGTGAAGCCCCACACATTAGAAAACTATGCTATTTCAAAATCACAGAAATCTACGTATATCTATATAGTATTTGTGTGTGAGAGAGTGTTTGCTTTTTTGCTCTCCATCCTTTCAGACTGCCACAGCTTTCATTTGATATTCAGTACAATTCATATCTTGCTTCTATTAAAATCTATTCACTCCCCATTCTACAAATTATCTATTTACTGCAGGCGGCTGGTGGGGGTCTGAGAGTGTGATTGTGATCTAAGCAAAGCTTTTTCCAAATAAAGCAAAGTCAAGGAAGCTCAGACAGAAGAGCACAGAGGTATAATACAGGCAGGGGAAGATGAAGAATCGAAGGCACAGGATGAGCAGATGAAGGAGGAAGGGAGGGGGGAGAGACAAGGGAAATCGAGGGGGATTGAAATCCTCCTGGGACACAGAAAGAGAGGAAACACTTAAGATGACTCAATTCATCACAATCACAGCTACAAAAGGGAGAGAGGGATGCAAAAATGAGCTAGAGGATGTTCTACGATGAATTAGCATGACTTGAGTAAGTGTATGACGAGCCAGTACAAATATTATCAGTGGGCAAAAGCTACACTTTATTTTATTTTTTATTATTTGAGGGAGATAAGTAGCTTAAAGGAGAACAGGGAAGTCAAAGGCAGTTTTTATAATCCATGTTCAGAGAGTCCACAAAAGAGTTTACAAACAAAAGTTCAGGACATAGGTTCACTGTAATAAATGAATGAATTGGATGAGAACATTACACAGGCATGCTAAAGGTGCTAGGATGGATGCCAAACTGCCAAATGTTGAGCAGTTATATAAATACTGGAAGTGTCCAGATGCTCATTCATTGAAACAATATTTTGGCACAGTACAATATCCTGCAGCACCGTGTGTGACTAGAATATCATATACAGTCAATCAATCTGACATGTAAGTATTATTTATTTTCCCTCACCAAAAAGCTGCGTCACAAGTTTAAATGTCTGTAAATAAAACACTGCTGAAATAGATTTGGTGCCTCCCGGGCGTCCACTTCTGTCACCACAGACTGTTCCAGGAAACACAGTTAGCCTCAGCATTTCTCTGTGATGCAATAATGGCTTTTATAAAGTATTCCCAGTGAGCATTAACGTGTTATGGTATATGTAAAGTATGGATGTAATGTGTAATGTGCAGTTTACTCTTTGTACTACTATTTATTCATATCCATACCGTACATCTGCTGCACTATTTTAGTTTATTTGGTTTAGCATAGTTTTTGATTTACATATGTATTGTCTAATTTACTTTATCTTGTCCTAGAATAGTTTAAATAATTTTTTTGTCCTGGCCAGGCTGGCTTGACACTGCTTGATACTTTGCTGATCTAACTGTACCTCTGTGGGACTAATCAAAGTTTTATGTCTTTTCAATATCAGGAATGAGAGCTCCTGTCTGTGACCAAAACATATTCATCACATCCAAAGTCAAGGCCTTTCAAATGTGAGTTGTCTGCATTGAATTGCTACTGTATGTTGCTTTATTTATTATAATATTTTTTTCACCTGCCTGGTTTAACATTTGACCAGTAATCTCAATAATAACAGAGGTAGGTAATTTCTTTTAGCCTCTAAAATGATTGAGTGCTCCTTATCAGATACCAGAGAAAACAACATTCAGGTTGTGTGTCTGTTGTTTACCTGCCCTCTGCCAGCATTTCCTTCTGTTCCTCTTGTTTTGGTGCACAGGATTTATTCAAGCGCCAACCTCTGGCCACTGTTTATAGCCTCCAGCCAATAACAGTGCAAAATGAAGTGACTCTGCCATGCTTTGTCTGTATTTGCCCCTCTGATATGCTGATACAATGGCATGGAGGCCACCATGGCTGCATAAGACAAGCAGCGCAATACAATGCCCCCTGAAAGAGTCCTGCTACGCTGTATTTCCTATGCTTTATTCTCAACAACAAAGGTCTTACTTTTCATTATTTGATTTAGACCTGGTATAAGCAGTTATGATATAAAATTTCCAGGTATGCCAAAAGAATAAATAAACAATTAATAAAAACAAAAGACAAAACAGAATTTGTCACACAGTAAGAATTGATTTGCTTTCAACCCCTCAGATGGCGAAGGCACTTCTGTGTTCCCATGGTGTTTCTCTGGGTACTCCAGCATTGTTCCTTTTGTCCCAAAAACATGGATGTATAGGTGATTTGGTGAATCTAAATGAATTGTCTGTCTGTTAGTGTCTCTTAGCCCGGTGCTTGAAGGGCCATTATCCAGTGTGTACCCCGGCCCACACCTAAAGCTGGATATGCTCCTGACCTGGAACAGGAGAAGTATTGACA